>JARYGA010047148.1:0-20610 GCA_030545235.1 Helianthus tuberosus
AAATTTTGACACGTTTATGCATTTTATCAAACGAACATATTTCTTTGATTCCTACATCACCTACACTTCTCAAATTGTTATTAACTACCATTTTAGGTTCTAATCACAAGTTTATTTCACAATTTAAACCCGTTTATGCTCGTATGCTTATTTTGACCCGTTAAGGGTATTTAAGCACTTTAAAGCTTGAAATCGCTTTCATTCCTTTCTAGCATCTTATTCCTACATTACTTATCAAGTAATATTCAACTACAACTCTTTGTGTGTTGGATTTCAATGTGTATATCTATATGTTTCAAGTTTTACCCTTCGGATTGTTATTTTACGGTAAGACTCAAATAGAGCTATTTGGCTAACGTATTACATCTATCAACATCTACATTTATTCTAAGCTTTTATTTAATCATAAGACTCGTTTCCAAACAACCTCTAAGGGTTGTTTGTTCGATTTAGCCTACAAGGGCGTTTTGGTCGATTTTGGTCCTTCTTTTACAATGAAGGACTCTCACTAATTATTCGACCAAGATATCACTTTTAACTACAACATAAATATGCGTACCTGGCTCGGATCAACAAATAGCCCCGATTTATACCTCGCTTTTATTATCACATTTTCTATGGCGACGGAAGTATCCGAATCGCTAATCGGTCCTGTTAGCATAAGACTTGGCAACCATATTAGTCGATATTGTCAAATGGTGTTATCACACCATTTGACCCATTTGGCCTATAAGACTAGGCATTTTCATAAGTAGCATAACATGGTTATTAATTGCCAATTTGTTCATTCGACCCATTTCGGATTTTTGCTACTAGACCCCTTTTTCTCTTAAGCTCCTTTCTTATGTTTTTACCCATTCGGCTTACGCCACAGGTGCCCCTTTTGAACTCTAATTTACTTTAGCCAATACTTGACTAAATTTTCATTTTTACTCATTTTCTCGTTATTAGTTTTCGTTAAAATAATCTTAACGAAAACTTCTTAGTTATTAGTCATTACATGACTAAATTACCGTTTCGCCTCTTTTTACCATAATACATGGTTTTTATCATTTTTGTTTGTTCCGACTCATGTTAATAACGTCGGAACCCTTAATTCGGATATTACACTAATCGCATTAGTAATTTACAAAATAATGCATATTCTACAAAAAGGATGTAAGCGTCGCTTACCTTGCATCCGGTTATGCTCTTTTTCCTTCATTCTTGATTTGTTTGACCCGCTTTCACTCCAAGCTTCACCTAGCTTGTTTAAGCGCCTACTATCATCCATCATTCACAAGGTTGTTAGATTAGTCATTCTAAATCATGACTTTCACACCTTATGAATCTTTGACTACTTTCTTATTGAACTAAATCATGAATCATGAGTTTAATTCTTATGTCACGACCCACTTCAAATCAAGTATGAACTCTTAACAATTTCCCCTTTTTGTTCAAGTAGTTCATTTATACAAGTTAGTATGGTGTTTATAAACACCAATACAACATCAATTTCATTTAATCATCTAAAACCCATTTTTTTCCATCTTTTTATACTAAACCCAATTTATGGTAATTATGATTCATGTACCCAAACACCTAAATTGTTCAAGTACTAAATCTTTACTATCTAATATGATGATTATAATCACAATTTAGACACTAACATCATCATATTATAAAAACCCATTTCAAGACATGTATGTTTAACACTCAACTTGCTAATTGTTCAAGTATCTTGTTCCTACTAGCAACTATGATGATTATAAACATGTATACATCATCATCTTTACTACATAATCAAAGCCCACTTGACATATAAGTGTATGATCATGAATTCACCACCATGAACATCAATTCAACAAATACATGACTAGGGTTTACTCCTAGACATAGTTTCATCCCTAATTTCATCCAAACAACAAACATGCAAGTTCAGATTCGAATTTTCTAGGTTTGCACAGAATTTCAACTAGAGATTTCTTAAGAAATTTACATACCTCGTGACTCCTTTTTCAATGGAGGTCACTAATTCATACTCGGATTTTGATTTGGACTTGATTTGCCCCTTCAATTTGATGAAATTGTGTTGATTAGGGTTTGAACCCTTCTTTGTGCTCCTGATGATCGATCCACACACACAAGGTGTGTGTGGTGTGTGTTTTTTTTTTATTAATAGAACTTGTCACCTTTTTAACGATTTTGGTCCCTCAAGTTTTGTTAACTAGTAAGTAGGCTACAACCTGCTTATTTTCAACAATACTTTGTTTTGTTAACTAGGTTAAACTTTGCTAGTTTAACTTAGTGAGTTCGGGGTAGTCATAACCCGTTTTATTTTAAGTCCCGTTAGCTCGGGCCTTCTTTATACTTTGTTTTTCCTCAAAAGCTTTTATTCACTTTTTATTTAATATTAGGATTAATTATTTAAATCCCAATATTTACCGGGTAATTTTTTGCCACTAACGGTATTTTCCCCGTCTTTAGTATTAACGGGGTTTAATTACCAAACCTGTTTTTGGGGTGTTACAAGGACGTGTTGGAAGAAGGTTTAGGCCCCATCCCGCGGTACCATCCTCGCCGCTCACCCAACGCTTCCTGCGGTGGAAGCAAGAATTAAGCTAACCGATTGGGCAAAAAAACGAGTTAAACTATAGCATGTATATAACAAATGTAGAGAAGAAATGTAACATAAAACAAGTTAAAGTAACCGATTGGGCAAAAAAACGAGTGTCTCCGGCGGTGAAAGCAAGAGTTTTGGGGGGGAAAGTGAAAAGGAGAGAGGGAAAGGCGCTGATAAACCTGCTGTTACGTTTATACTTTTACCGGCGACAGCCTGTCGCCGCTATTGATTACGTGTCGCCGCTATTAGGTTAACCAGGATAAGAGTTGTGTGGCTGGGATTTAATGTGGGACACACACTTTTAGCGGAGACAGTTGTCGCCGCTAATGACCTACTTTGCTTCGCTGGTATTGCCTTTTAAATCCCCAACCGTTAGATGAGGATTTTGATCAACGGCTGGGGTTTGGTATCAGGGTATGTGACGCGGATCGACCAATAGCGGCGACATTAGGCCTGTCGCCGCTAATGGTGTCGCCGCTAATGGCCTCCCATTCTTGTAGTGATATTCCACAAGGCAAGATCACATGAAAACTGAAAGCAAAATAATTAAGAAAGTAAAAAAGTGAACATAAATCACCCAAACAGATTTGATGAGATGGACTATGATACTTATTAGAAAGAACTTGTTTGAATATTACTATAGTCACTGTGTTTGAAGATTATTCTAACTTTGTCACATAAATCTATAGTTATTTTTGAGATAGGTCAGAAACACCAACAAATTTAAGAAAATTACTTCTCTGACACGAGTAAGTAAAGAAGTTATCTAAATAAAAAATAACTATCACCAAAACCTCATATCTTGTCAATGAATATTGTTATTGAGCCTACTGAAGCAGTGAGAGTTTTAGCTAGGATTCTTTGACAATGTAAACAATTTCAAAAACAATAATTCTTATTCTCGGTTTGTTGATTTGTTCACCTACACAAAGACACTTAGGTTAAAAAATAGGAAGATATAAAATTACTTTATTAAATATGAACGCTTAGATTATTAGACCATCCGTAGTGGGCGTGATTTAAAAAAAAAAAGCCCCCAAACACGCCCCAACACGCCACCTCCCCACCCCCTTGGGCGTTTTTTCGGCGTGATCTCGCAAAAAAAGGCCTCCAGACGTGCTTTAAATCACGCTAAATGGCAAATTGGTTGGCCAATCAGATGGTTCCCTCTTTTTCTTGGCCAATCCGCTTTTTTGGTTAGTTTTTTTATTTAATTCTTTACACCCCTTTTTAACATTATACCCACATCCCCACTACACCCATTTTAGAAAAAAAAAAAAAAAAAAAAAACGCCCTATAATGCCCCTTGTAGACTGGCAGTGGCGAAGTATAATGAGTGTCCGGGGGTGCACCCGCCCACCCCAATGTTTCGGTTAGAAGTGTATATGGTTCGATTTTTCGTCCGAAAAATTTTAAATTATATAGGATCGCCCACCCGATTATTTTTCCTAAATGATGGGTAGTTGGGTAAATATATTTTAACTCTTATTTTATCTGTTTAACCCTAGATTACCTACCACACATTAAACTTAATATCTCACAAATAGTTTGAGGATCTACATAGAAAAAGAAATTGCTGATAAGTTTGATTCGGAAGACATAATTGATGAATTCAAAAATCTTAAATATCGTCAGGCTGAGTTGTAATTACTTGTCCAGGTTCCATTTATCTTGTATCATTAATTATATATATATATATATATATATATATATATATATATATATATATATATATATATATATATATATATATATATATATATAAGGATTAGGTTCAAACGTGAACATTTTCTCCGGCGTGAACTGCGTGAACTGATCTGGGCCCTTCATTTTGTAGATGATAGATCTTAGATCAATGGCACAATTGTAATTAAAGGTATAATAAATTTAATTTTAATTTTAATCTAAAGGGTAAAATAGGGAACTTTGATATTAAATATATGGAAACTAATTCCCCTAAAATCTCTATCAGTTTCAAAACACTCAAAACAAGATTCCTTTCACAATCAAAATCACAATGGATTAAAGGCAAACAATCGACTTCCTCTCACGCACACTCACACCCTCGTTTCTTCCGGTGTGATCAGCCTCCGGTCGATTTCAGACATCTCACACCCATGAAATCCCCTCCCTTTTTATACCCTCCCACACACACATTTTACCAAAAGAAGCTGTAGAGAGAGAGAACAGAGAGAGAAAGGCCTGTGGTTTTCTCAGTCATCATCATCACCAGCGGTGTATACGGCGGCGCCCGGGGAACAGAGTGATGGTGTTCGGATGGTGTTGGAGGGTGACGGTGAGTGAGATACAGCGAGAAATGAAACCCGGTGACTGGCGGCGGTGGCGGTTGTGTTTTTCCGATGACCTCCATGTTTTCCGGCGACGTGGTGAGGTGATGTTGATTATGAAGATGGCGGCGATGTCGGAAGGTCATCAGCGGCGGTGGCGGTTGTGTTTTTCCGATGACCTCCATGTCTTCCGGCTCTGTTTTGAGGTATATCTGAGATTTAAACTGTTGGATTTTGTTATATGTTTCTTCGTTTATACGAATTCGATAGAACTGATAAGGATTTATTCTAAAAAAAAAGATTTAAACTCAAAATCTGGTGTGAAGGATTCCAGATTTGGTGACTATTCTTGTGCTCGTTTGATGTTAAATCAAGTTTAGATGAAGGCTCTGTTTCATCTCTTTATATCTTTTTTTTTGTTTTCCTATAATAACTGGTTATTTGATAGTTCTTTATGTTTGAGATTTCTTAATAAGTTTAGAGTTCTTTTTGTTGGCTTTAATGATTTGTTTGACAATTATAATCTGTGTTTTGGCTTTAATGATTTGTTTTACAATTATAATTCGGCTTTAATGTTTTTGCTCTGTTTTTAATTCGATGTACACATGTGTATTCTGATTTTGCTTGTTTTTAAGGCGTTGTACACATGTGTATTCTGATTTTGCTCTGGTTTTAAGGCGCTGTACACATGTGTATTCTGATTTTGCTATGTTTATAAGGCGCTGTACACATGTGTATTATGATTTTGCTCTGTTTTTAATGCGATGTACACATGTGTATAGCGTCTGTTTTTGTGATATCTCATATTTTTTTTTGTATTTTGAATGTGTAAAGTTGTTGATGCACCCTTGTGAATTATGCAAAGTACTAATTGCTCAGTTTTTTGTGTTATTATAGGAGACGTCGTAAACGAGAAAAGTGGAGATGGAAGGTCGATAAGGATGATTCACGTATGAGGTTGATAAGGATGATTCATGTATGGTTGTTTGCTTGGTCGATAAGGATGATTCAGCATACAACGCGGCGAATAGTTGTAAAAAGACTATGTCTTTTTTATTTTTCCGATTATGTTGCGTTTATTGTTTTCACGAAACTGGAACTTGTAATTGTATGTTTTTTTTTGGTTTGGCAAACATTATGTAACTTGTTATTTGCTTAATATAAACTAGTTTTACAAGTTTTGTTTATATGTATGTATTATGTAGCTAATTACACATATCTACCATGCTGAGTACACATGTGTACTGTTCAATTCATATCCAAGTACACATGTGTACACCGTTGAAATATGAAGGTTACGTAGATCTTAAAAATCATAATCCGAATTCTGGTGGTGAAATCTGAAAAAATAAAAATGAAAAAAAAGATATTGTGGATAATGAATTTAAAATAGGAAAGATGTAATTTAATTCAATTATTAAAATAATGATTTAAATCTAATTTTTTATATAATTACGATCATACCCTTAACAACTAAAAAGGAAATCAATGGTCCAGATCAGTTCCCGCAGTTCACGCTGGGGAGGTTGTTCACGCTGGAACCCTACCCTATATATATATATATATATATATATATATATATATAGGGAGGGGCTCATGCGAGAACCACTCTTATTGTGAGAACCTTGAGAACCAATGTGAACACAACCTAAAATAGCTAAAAAAACCTAACCCCCACCCCCCCCACCCCCCCCCCCCCAAAAAAAAAACCTAACCCCCCCCCCCCCCCAAGCTAAAAAAAACCTAAAAAAAACCTAAAAAAACCTAACCCCCACCCCCCCCCCACCCAAAAACCTAAACCCCCCACCCCCCCCCCCCCCCAAGCTAAAAAAAAACCTAAAAAAAACCTAACCCCACCCCACCCCCCCCCCCCCCCCCCCAAAAAAAAAAAAAACCTAAACCCCCCTCCCCCACCCCCCAAAAACCTAAACCCCCCCACCACCACCCCCCCCCCCCCAAGCTAAAATGCTAAAAACTAAACCCCCAAAAAACCTAAAAAAAACTTAAAAAAAATCTAAAAAAATCAAAAAAAAATCCAAAATTTTTTTTTTGATTTTTTTAATATTTTTTAGGTTAAAATCGCTACTTTTCGAAGCAAAAAAAAAAAATTTAAAAATTTTTTTTTTTTTTTTTGGTTCGAAAAGTAGCGATTTTAACCTAAAAAATATTAAAAAAATCAAAAAAAAAATTTTTGTGTGATTTTTAGCTATTTTTAGGCATTTTTGCTGTGTTCACATTGGTTCTCGCGGTTCTCGCAATAAGAGGTGGTTCTCGCATGATCTTCTCCCTATATATATAGGTCTTTTGTTTGTTATACAATATTTAGTTTTTCTATATGCATGAACAGCTCCTTTGAATGAATGATTTTTTTTAGTTTTATTTTGAACTATTATCATTTGACCCGACCTGAATCGAATAGCCGACCTGATCCGAAACATAACGATATGAAAAAAAATTTAGGTCCTATCACTTTACGCCCCCTCGAAACTTTTGGTCAAGCTCCGCCACTGCTGACTGGACTGCCACATGACGGAAAACGCCCAAAGGTGGGGGCATTATTCACCTTACCACTACCCATGGTCTTAGGAATAAACAAATAAGGGATGGGACAAAATGAAAATAACTGGGGTTGAAATTGTAAATGTTTGTAGGGCCCCATAATTTAATATCTCTAGAATCATCTTGTTGGTCTTTATTTTGATATCTCAAATCTGATATTTCATTAACATCAATCAGGACTTAGTTAACCTACAGCTCATTGAATAAAAACTTGGTTGTTGAATTAGGAAACGGAAAAAAAACGAGATTCTGGTCAGACTCATGGATCGGGAATCAGCCCCTGAAAGTGAGTTTTCCGGCTGTGTATGCTTTGGCGAAAGACAAAGGCATAACAGTTGATTGCTGTGTAAAATCAGAAGGAGGTATACATGAATGGGGCTGGGAATGGAACCGCAACATAAGGAGCTTACGGGAGAAACAACAACTTGAAGAACTGAAGAAAATTTTGATGGATCAGAAGCTGGCAGCGAAAGAAGACATGTGGAAATGGAAAACGCAGCAAGGTAAGCTTATTTCAGTAGCGTTAATAAGAGATGAAATCGCTAAAAAGTCATTGGTGGCTACGGACGTCCCATGGAAACATTGGAATAAGTGGGTACCCCCAAAAGTCAACCTTTTTACTTGGAGAGTTTTTAAAAGGCGCATTGCGGTTAAGGTAGAATTGGCTAAAAGGGGAATTCAGTTGGAAGACCGGATTTGTTCAAGATGCAATAAAGAAGAAGAATCGGTAGATCACCTACTATTAAGTTGTCTGAAATCAAGAGCAATTTGGTGGAATATCATGGTGTGGCTAAAGCTTCCGGTTCAACAAAATTGTGCATCATGCGAGGACCTATTCGAAAGAATAGACGGGTACAAAGGGTCCAAGGAATGGAAGAACGCAATAAAAGCAATAGTTATGACTACTTTATGGCAAATCTGGAAGACTAGAAACGATGTGGAATTCAATAAAAAGGAGAGATCGGTAATAAACATAATAGATGGGATAAAGGAGCTCTCGTTTCTTTGGATAAAAGAAAGAGCGAAAATGAAGAACATGGTATGGGAGAGGTGGAAAGATTTCAATATTAGAGACATTATAAAATGAGGATTGTAATTTTGGTTTGTTTTTAGCTTTGTTTCCTTTTGTTTCGTTTCTTGTACTTTTGGGTTTTACAGCTTGCTGGCCCTTGTTCTATATATCATAGAATTTTCGCTGTTCAAAAAAAAAAAAAAGTTAACCTACAGCTGGGTGAAAAAAAAGAGTGTAATAAATATACTATTTTAAATATGAACGGCATGATTTATACAATTAAGCTAAATGCAAGGAGTAGAAAGAATAAAATAATGGGGTTAAAATTGTAATTCTAGAACGACAACTCCATTATAAAACCCTAGCATCTTCTTTCGTCAGGTATTATTCAACAAACGGCGGTGCAGCGTCAAACAACCTTATATGGCCACTGCTTTATCGGCTGGGTTTGATGAAATCAAGCCTCCTGATATCACAAAATCGGTGAGTTGCATTTAATTTAAATTCTTTTCTTCAGTTTGTATTTTTATCTTGTTTGGATAAAGCGTTCGTTGTGATTAGAAACATGCAGTGGTTTAATTTATAGCATCCAATCAATTTTATAAGCTAACAGAAAATTGGTATCATCATGCAGGGTGTTGAAGAACGATCGTTGACTGCTCATTGGATTTCGAAGACCCAGGTAACTGTTAAAGCTACCCCTTACATCTATTGCAAATTAAGGACATTTTCAATTTAAATTTTGAGCCTATTTTGTGGATCTGCAGTTTAATATATGAATTCACTGAAAGTATAATATAGTCACTCATGTTTAACTTTTGAATCAGGTTGTATATCATATTCCGACAACTGAGAATGATATGCCATCGGGTAGCATTCCTCTGGCTTTGCTGAATATATTCTATAAGCTTCAGATAGTGAGACTAGTGTAGCTACAAAAGAGTTGATTAAGTCTTTATGGTAACTGTTAAACTATCCCTTACATCTTAATTCAAATTCAACTTGGGCTTAAGTGTGGTTTTAATTGCTGGCTAATCACTTATATTACCAAACAAATTGATCATGATTTTTAAGAACATTATCTTTAGCTGTTTATAGGGCCCACCTAGGGGTTGGAGAGCCACATCCCGGCCAAGGCGTTTTTATCGAGTTAAATTTTTTATATATATTATCATAGTTATCAAAAGCGACTGATTTGGACGCCTAGGCGAGATATTCAGTAGATGCGCTTCGGTATTTAAAGCGCATTTAATAATAATAATTAATACCTTTTTTAATTAACCCATTCACATTTAATAATAATAATTCACACATGATGGTTTTGATGATCGATGAAGAAGCTTTTCTAGTTTACTACTAATTACTTTTTAAAAAAATAATAATTACTTTTTGAACTTTTTGTTAATTAATGTTAATGAATCCTTTTTAAATTAGCTCACACTAATCTAATAATAATTAACACATCTGATGGTTTCGATAATTAATGAAGAGGTTTTGTATTATAATGTTTTGGTATTTGACATTATTTTGGTTCTTTTTTTTTTTGAACAGCAAACATCATCTTATTCAATCACCAAAAGGTTTTGTACAATGTTTTAGAAACAGCAAGATACTAAAACCAAAAACATTATACAAAAAATCACCACATCTACACCCTTACATCGTTGTACAGAGAATTACTCCATCCCATTGAACGATACCCAACTCCTCCACTCCAAATTATGTTCTTTTGCCCTGTTCTTGACCCATGTGAAGGATACCAGCTGCAGTTCAGCAAAGATCTTCTCAGATACTACCCTTTCACCTGAGAAAATTAATGTATTTCTTGCTTTCCATATCTCCCAACATGTCGCTAAGAAGATTGTTTGTAGAATTTTTTTCTTGAGCTTTGACACCTCCAATTGCTTGTGTGAGTTCAGCAAATCTCTCATGTTTCCGGCTGAGATATACGGAATCCTGCACCAATTACATACTCTATTCCACACTCTAGTCGCCACATAGCATTTCACAAAAAGATGATCAGAGTCTTCATCTTGTTCACCGCATAGTCTACATATTGTCGGTCCGTGATGGACCTGTCGTTTCTGCAAATTTTTTAGTGTGGCTAATCTGTTCTGGCTACCTCTCCATGCAAAAATATTAGTTTTTTTTGGAGCCCAGTTCACCCAATCGGTGGGGCAATATGGTACAGCATATCTGGACAGTACAGATCTGCAGGATGAAACCGAAAACACCCCTTCCTTGTCAAGACGCCACTTCCACCGATCATCGTTTCCTGACAGAACAATAGCTTGTCGAACCTCACTAACTAGTATCAGCTGCTGTTGTTCTGCAGCCGACACAGGAACCCGTTTCCATTCCCAAACAACAGCCCGTTCAGCGACCGATACCTTTTTGTTCTTCTCCAACATGAACAGCTCTGGGAAGCTATCTTTCAGTAGCCCATTTCCACTCCAGTTATCCAACCAAAACCTTATGCTTGTGCCATCCCCAATTATTGCCTCCATGAGTTGAGATACCTTCAAGTTAGAATCCTCCAGGTCCTTTTCGACCTTAAAGATTCCGTTCCACACCCCGGTAATACCCGCTTTAATAGGCAAATATGACCAAGAATTTGGGTTAAAATGAATTGCCGACACGGTTCGTTGCCACAGTTTATCCCTTTCGTTCTTATATCTCCACCACCACTTTAAAAGAAGGCTTACATTCATGTCCCTTAACGACCCGAAACCGAGTCCGCCTTTTTCCACTGGACCGATAACCCTCTCCCAACATATCCAAGCCGTTTTTGTTTTTTCTTCATCCCCACCCCAAAAAAATCGCCTCCGTAGTGCCTCAAGTGTTTCAATTACACACTTCGGGGCTCTATACAAGGAGAAGTAGTAAAGCGGTAAACTATCCAAAACGGATTTTAAGAGAGTAGCTCGACCCCCCACCGACAAAGTTTTTGATTTCCATCTCGACAATCTACCTTTAATACAATCGATTACTCCCTTCCAATGTCTAGCTTGGTTCATATTAGCTCCGACCAAGAGACCAAGGTAATTATATGGGAACTTACCAACGTTACAATTGATTTCATTCGCCATGTCTGTCACCATCGTCTCCTCTATCCCAACACCGAATAAGTGCGACTTTTTATGACTCAACTTCAGGCCAGAAATGAGAAAAAAACATCTCATGAGTCTAATTATATTTCTAATATTGCTTTCACTCCATTCTCCCATGAAGACCACATCATCCGCGTACATCAAATGAGTTAAAGTTGGACCATTATTCGGTAAACTTATCCCTTTGGTGCAGCCCATCGTTACCGCCTTGGTCATGAACCCGGTCAACGCTTCCATTGCTATGATAAAAATGAACGGGGAGAGTGGATCACCTTGTCGAACCCCCCTATAACATTGGAATTCAAGCGTAGGTGACCCATTTACTAATACCGACGCTCTCGAGGATGCAAGGATGCCTCTCACCCATTTCCTCCACAACTCCGGGAAACCCATTTGTAATAAAATGGAATCAATAAAATCCCAATTTATTGAATCATAGGCCTTTTCAATATCAATCTTGAGGATAAAAGCTTGTTTTTTAACTTTTTTCACCCAAGAGAGCATCTCATTTAAAATTAACGGTCCATCGAGTATACTCCTATTAGCTATAAAGCCAAATTGATTTTCGGAGACCACCGAACCCACCACTCTTTTAATTCTTGTTGCGAGAATCTTCGAGATAATCTTGGATATACACCCGATAAGGTTAATCGGGCGGTAATCACTAAAAGAAGTCGGGTCCGTACCTTTTGGAATGAGTGCCAAAAAGGAAGAACCGCATCCTCTACTAATCTCCCCATCCGTATAGAACTTTTCCATCACCTTTTGTATATCTCCTTTGAATAACTCCCAAAAGTGTTTAAGGAAACCGAAATTAAAACCATCCGGGCCTGGTGCTTTATCGCTCTCACAATCCCATACCGCGTCCTTGATCTCATGTAAAGAGAATGGAACCACCAACCCGTTCGCTTCTATAACCGTTAGACGTTTCAGGTTAGGACACACATAGGATGGTCTTTGTAACATAGGTTCTCTAAATTTGAATGCAAAAAACTTGCGGGCTTCATGCTTAATTTTTTTTGGGTCCGTGACCCATTCGCCGTTTATTGTCACCCCATTTAACCTTTTATCTAAGTTGTTTTGATTAATCAACCCATGAAAAAAAGCCGAATTCTCATCCCCTTCCACCGCCCACTTCACCCTTGCCTTTTGTTTTAAGTCACACGCTTTTATTTCTTTTATCTCCCCCACTCTTTTCTTGCTTTCCACCCAATCCAACCTTTCTGCCACAGTGAGCATCCTTTCCTCCATGATCAGATCTAAAGTATTAATTTTGGACTCTAGACTTTTTAACACTTCATTCTCTTTATCCTTCTCAGCCGCCAACCAATTTTTTATTGCCACCTTAGCGGCCTTCAATTTCCCAGCTAACACTATATCAGGAGGGCCCGATATAGATTGGCCATTAACCGCATTCACTACTAACGAATCAAACCCATCCCGTGTAACCCAAGAATTGAAATACCTAAAAGGGCGTGGGCCAAAATTGTTTACCGAAGTCGAGAGAATCAAAGGATTGTGGTCCGACTCACACCTAGGTAGTGCCGTCACAGTTGCATCTGGCCACCTGTTCCAAAAGCTTTGTGAGACCAAAAACCGATCGATTTTGCTAAGTTTATCCCCCGTGTCTGCAACCCTTGTGAATTTCCTTCCTCCCATTGGATACTCAATAAGACCATTATCATCAATAAACATATTAAACGCTTCCGCACAACCCGGAACAAATTCTGTATTAAGTCTTTCTTCCGGTGTCCGAACCGCGTTAAAGTCGCCCATCAGGACCCACATTCCGTCTAACGAATCCAACACTATAGATAATGCATTCCACAATTCTCGTTTCTGTTGAAGTCTTTGCGGCGCATAGACGTTTATTAAATGTAGGACTTCACCATTATGCATTTTACCCGATATAACCAGGAAATTTTGATTACGAATTAAATCCGTCTTAACAAAAAAACCCGGATCCCAAATACAAATCAGTCCCCCAGATCTTCCATCCGAGTTAACCCACTCATAATCAACTGGACAATTGCCCCAGATTTTTTTAACTGGGATTCTTGAGCCATCCTTCACCATCGTCTCCTGAATTGACACAAATTTCACCTTCTGTTGTCTAATAATCTCTCCTGCAGTGAGAACTTTTTTGCTCTCATTAATCCCCCTTATGTTGTACGTTAGGAAATTCATTGATCCACTACCTGGACTCCTTCTTCCCTGATGGAAGATTCCAATATGTTTTCAAAGCCGTGGATATTCATACCCATTGAGGTCCCCAAATTAACTGTATCCTGCACTTCTGGGTTCAAATTAAGCCTATCATTCCGTAATTCAGTTTCAGCTTCTTCTTCAACGACAACAGTAGGGAAACCCCCGGTAGGACCGGCGGTGAAGATCGGGAACGGGTTTTCTGTTCGAGAGTTCGCCATCGGACATCTCCTATTTCTGTGTCGCACACCAGTTGTCTTATTCGTACGTTTACGATTAGGTGCAGAGGACACCGTAAATAAAGACCTGTGGACATTAGCACACCTATCTGGTGGTGAATTAAGATCCAGATCAAACAGCCCAGAATCATGCCTAGCCCTTTTCCTGGGAATAGGCCCAACCGAGTTTACAATGGGCTCCTCCCTGTTAGACTCATCACCTTCTTTTGGGCCCACTTGAAAATCCTCAGCCGCCTTGTCTACTTTAGTGCAATTACTGCCCGGGCATTCCATACGGCCCCCACTGTCAGTTGTGTCTCCCGAGGATGATTGTTTCTCTTTCCCATGCAGACCATCCAACTCCCCCCCATCGGACTTCTCTCCCGATCCTACCGGCGACTTTTCATTTTCCGGGCACTTTTTTTCCGGGCGTACATCCATCTCCCTGATCTCCCCATCCTCCGCTTCTTCCTCCACCTCCGTCTCCTGCGTTTCTGGCACAATAATCACCGATGGCGAGTTGTTTCGAGGTTCCACCACTCTTTGGGTTCCAGATTCTAGGTCAATCAAACCCGAGTGACCATCTGTCTTTAGCACAAAGTCAGGAGACCAGATAATATCAGTTTCAGTGATCCAAACTGGGAATTTTTCTCCTCTCCAGTGTAGCTCGATTTCATCATCAATCCTCTTCCCGTTTTTTACCACCACGCCAACACACTCCTGGGCCAAGTTACCATCTCGAACTGAAGCCAAAGAGCCGTGCACCAAAGTACCATAATTCCCTGCTATAGAATCGAAAACATCCTTTTCCCATAAGTGGATCGGTACACCGGTTATTTTTAGCCAGGCGACTCGCTCAAAATTCATATACTGCCCTTCCCAGAACTCTAAGAGTGAAAACCAGCCACACCACACCTCACTCTTCTCCTTTAAGAACACATTTGCATCAATAGAGCAGGAGAACGTCAGAAGAACCTTTAGTCCCCCCACATACCTTACAGTCACCCCATCCATCTCCATAAACCTCAGCAAGTCATCAATCCTGCATAACCTAGTTGCATCCAGTACAGAGCCGATGAGTGAGCATCGCCCCCACGCAACCATTGAGGAGACAATCTTGTCCGGGATCGAAACTGTTTTGGCAAACTCCCTAACCTCCGGTGCTGTCGCAGGTTTACTATTAACCGGGATGTTAACCTTTGATTTCCAGCCCATTCCCACATGACCAACTTGATCAGTTTTGTGAATACCAACATTCCCATAGGATGAACTTTGTTTTTTCTTATCATCATTTTGCAACATCTCCCCATCCTCCTCTTTTTTCCTGAATTTTGCTACATTTACAGTAGCTTTAAGCTCCCCTATGTGTACTCGGTTAAGTGCCTTGACCATCATGTATAAATTTTTTACCTCCTCAAACCTGATAAATGCGAAGAATTTTCCGGCTCGGTCTCTCCTCCTGGCCAAATAAGCATCCACCATCTTCCCACATAAACGGAATTCCCTCCACAACATTCCAAGTGAACAGTTGCTTGGAAGATTCGTGACATAGAAAGTGGTGGAATTCTTCCAATCTCTCTTCACAGTCCTCTGCGTTCTCCCCCCCCATCTTTTCCACAGATAAACTCTCTTTTTAACATTAACTATTGATTATTTATCAAAAAGGTGTTATCTTTCAAGTTTTGGTATTACAATATATTAGTATTTTGAAAAAAAAACAGAATTATTTTTTAATACATAATATATATCTTTTTATTGTTTTTTAAATGCGCTTGTTTCTCGGGCCAGCGCTTTTTTTGCGCTTCTCACCTAGGCGCTAAGCGAAGCCTATGCGCCTTGAGTGCGCCTTTGATAACTATGCGCCTTGAGTCTCGGGACCGGCTCTGGCTGTTTATTATTATAATCCTATAATCCTGATTGCCTAAAATAAAATTATTGACCAAGAAACTTTTTTTAACATTGTTGAATTAGAAGATTATGATCAAACCTAAAATTCTAAGGCATATTTGTGATTGATTGAGTCAGCAAGATGTAAAAACAATTATACTGAATCTGGCTTGGAATCCATGAAAAAGTTGTATAATGTTTTGGTTGAATTGATCCTGACTTCTATCTGCCTTTTTTATCTTTTTATATTATAGAGTTGCTGGAATGTGTTGATCATCACTTCGATAAACTTGGGTTGCTTCTCAAGAGATTTACGGCGGATTATCTTTAATGAATGAAGATCTTTGGCAGATAATGAAAACCGAGAGATCCGATACAAGAGTAGATCCTTGGTGTGGAAATCACAAACTGACCTTCATTAGGATGTTGCAACGTAAATGTAATGCGCTCAACATTTAAAGTGGCCAGAGAAGAAATCCCATGTTGGAGATGGACTTGTTTTAAGCCCAAAGTCAATGTTCAAAAAGAGTTTTCAAGATAAAAAGATCGAAACAAAGAAAAATCAAGTTCACTCCTTGTTTGCTTGTCACTCAAGAATTCAATCTTTAGCTTTCGGGTCCTATGCGACATTGCATGTATGACGATCTCTTTGAGAAAAGCCGAAGTCCAGTCGAATTTGGTCAGAACTCAATGGTGGAAATTTAGAGAGCAGTGCACAAAATTGGGAAATTTAGAGCCACTTGCCTAATCGGAATATGGACTGATCTCAAAGTCCAAAGGGTGTTGGGATTTCCATGAATTTCTCCAGTTTCATGATAGAAGACTACTTTGAACAACAGATCTAGTATCTCTGAATGTAGAAATGTAGCTAGTGTGGTGGTGTCCCATGATCCGCAAATGAATCACAACAGTTACAACGGCGTTTTTTCTAAGCTTTAGTTGATTAACAAGCACACAAATGAATCATGAAGATTCTTAAAAAAATATGTAGTTATTTTTATTTTTTATGATAGATTTTAGTATCTTGGTGGATTAATGATGAAAAATTGTATTAGAAGAGAATTTTATTGAGTACTTTTCTTCTTGTTTTATTAGTTAGATTCTGTTATTTGTTTTAATTATGACAGAAATTACAGCTAATAAATTAATTACTAGGTTACTTTTTGTCATTTCTTTAAATTGTGACATAAATTACAACTAATATAATAATTACTATGTTACTTTTGTTATTTGTTTTAATTCTGACACAAATTACAGCTAGTATATTAATTATTAGGTTACATACCCGTCTAATGGTATTACGAATTTATTAATGAAATTTATTTAAACCACAATAAAGATCACCACAAGTATATAAAAAAATTGTAGAAATATATGTTAGCCTGGTTAGAGATGTTCTTCAAATTTTAAAATTATATTAAATTTAAATAATCTAAACTTTCACTAATTTGCCAATGGCACTCCTAAGTTTTGATTTGTATCATACCACTCCCAACTTCAAACTTAATTTCTTCTACCACTCCCAAACTAACCCAACCCTATCTTAATTTCTTTGGTGATGTGGGCATTTTTAGCGATGTGGCATGCTTATTTGTAAAAAACATTATCTAAAAAAAAACTTGTATTAATTTTTTCCTTTTTAAATTCTGATTTAAAAATTAAAGAAATTTAAAAAACACGATTTTTTATAAAACACCACCTCCCCCTCTTCTCTCTAAAACACCACCACGATCACCTCCACCAACTGCCACCATCACCGCGCCATAACCACCAACACCACCTGCTTATTTAACACCACCACCGCCACCAACTGCAACAAGCATAACAGCCACCACAACATTACCTCCACCATCCACAAAAGCCCTAGCCTCCAACCACCAAGCACCACCACCACCACCGGCACCACAAACACTCACCGCCACCCACCCATATTAGCACAACCCTGGTTTTTGAACTTCTATGCCCAACCCTAATTAGTGCAAGAAGTTAAAACCGCATTATACATCGCAAATATTAAGCATAGACTTCAGTTAGCGTAGAGTGTGTCATCGGCGTTCATGGTGGAGACGACAATTGATGGACTGGCTTTGGTGAGGGCAGACCGAATGTTTTGATAGGATAATTGTTTGATTAATCTGCTGAGGCAAACAGGGTTTGGTAAGCGGGGAAAATGTGTAGAACCTAAGCATCGTTGGTTTTTCATTGCCGGAGAAGGTTTAGAAGTATCTCATCGGAGCTCCAACTTGGATTTGTGACGGTGTCGGTGGTGGTGGTGGTGGTATTGATGGAGGTGGAGCAGCTAGTTGTGGTGGTGGCCATGGAGGTGAAGAATATGGGGGAGGAAGGTTGGGGGGGGGGAGGAAAAGAAGGTTGGAGATTGAGTTATCTCGGAAGTTTTTAATGTTAGGATGGTGGATAAGGTATGGAGAAGATGAGCCATGTGTTTGAATGGAGAAAGGAAAGCCCAGGATATTATGCACTATGTGCCACTAATCTTCATAAGCATGTCACGACATCCTCTTGTGGTGGGAGAAAATAAGTTGAAAGTTGGGAGTAGTGTGGTATAAATCGAGAGTTGAGAGTTTTATCGGCCAATTGGTAAAAATTATGATTATTTAAAGCTAATATCCCCATTTTAAAACTTTAAAATTCAGACCTTTTCGAATTAGAAATTTAAAATAGGTAAAAACATAGACACAAATATCTATATATATAGGTTATATGCAAAACACTAAATATTGCGAGAACACCCAGAACAAAATGAATCACTCATTTTTACATTTCTAAAACCGTAAAAAGTATATGAAAATGTTACAAATGTAAGATTTATTGTTTCTCACATTAGAATTCAAAACAAAATATGAAAAATGTTCAATTTCTATATAGCCTACACATATGTAGGTTATGTGTATAGTAAATTTCCAACATGTTTGTAGGCTACATGTAGGAAAAAAATATATGGTTTTTTTATGTACATATAATACACATATGAATGTAAGAAACATAAAATTTAAAAAATATGAACCTTAAATCCCAAAATTTAGTGATTTAGAGTTGTTCTTTATGTTCTCGTAATAATTAGTGTTCTGTAATGATTCTCATCCTATATATATATATATATATATATATATATATATATTCATATAGAAAACTAAGAAATATGTCATTCTATTGATGCATATTTGTGTCGATGCGGCTCGGCTCAGTTCGGCTCGGTTCGAGACCGAAGTCGACGACGTTCCTCCGTCGTACGACCCGACATTCGCGATACGAGAACGAAGATTATGCGAGATGACATCATCATGGTGATGTCACATATACGAATTGAACTTTGCATGATTTAAACTGTACATGAAAGTCACGACGTATGTATGTTCACAAAGCATGCATGTTGTAGGTCCGGCTAGGGGAGGATCTAGTCGCCTAATCCTTGTATACGAACCACTCCGGTTGTGCGGAATCCAACCGAAATAGCAAACCGAGATAGACACGCAATAACACGACACGCAAAGTTCAACGATTAACACCACTTGTATTAAACGTATGAAAGGTCCAGTTACAAGCACAAGGTTTACAGATCAGTTCTATAAACTCTCTCTAACAGTGTGTGTGTGTGTTTTCTGCTCTAAGTGTTCTCTGTGTCTCTCTCTAGAAATGAACACAACACACGGGTATTTATACCCAAACACAGCAGGTCTGGTCGAAGGATCATGCAGACTGGTCGAACGATCATCTGTCGACCAGAAACAGTTCGAAAGATCCAGATGTACCACGAAAGATGTGATCTTTCGTGGTCCATCTATCGAAGGTCCATCTTTCGAGCTCATTATCATCGAAGGATATGAGTGATCCTTCGATGACCATCCTTCGACTCAAACACATTACAAACATAATGTTGACTGTTTGGCCAAGTCAAACCAGGAGGATGGTTGACTTGGTCAAACTTACAAGACTAACAAGACATCGTTTTACATCGTGACCGAATACAGACAAAGTGCAGACATAAGTGCACCAACAAACTCCCCCTTGGCTGTAGCTTTGTCTGGCTTATCAACAATCAGCTGTTGCTTTGTCTCGATCTTCGATCTTGTAAGTTCTCGTGTCTTCAAGTCATTGACTTCTATTCAAGTCTTCAATGTCGGAGGATCTTCAAAGTCTTCACGTCTTGAAAGCAGAAAGTGTATCAACAAACTCCCCGTATCACGTAGGAAGTGTGTTGACAAACTCCCCCTTAACATAAGCTCCCCCTTGAGTTATGCTCGTGAAAGTCTTTATCTTTATGAAGTGAGATCCTTGTGGTGTTGATGATGGTCAGCGGCATCTCGATCATCTTCATCATTTGAGTGCCTTCACGTCGTGTCTTCATTCCAAAGCTTGTCATCGACCATGTTCTCCTAGCCTTTAGAATCTGCACATGCAAGAAATCTAAACGCGTAATGAGAACAACCGCCTGGAATATTATAAGCAAAACGACACACATGTGACCATTGTTTAATCAAACATCGTCCGACAGTTTGAAAGTTTAACAAATTTTATCAATTTCAATTTTTAACTTTCAAAACTTTGCAAATTTCGACCGTTTATGAAGATTTAGTCGTTTCCGGTTTTCGTTCAGGTTTCAGGTAACGAAGACTCGAGCTCCAACATCGTACGATCGAAAATAAAATAGAAAGAAAATCTTTTTGGCTTTTATAAGATTTATATTAAAACACACATAAAATCTTTTTGG